>CM067312.1:45282083-45305366 GCA_034231615.1 Meghimatium bilineatum
GGTACAGACGAGGCAAAAGCTATGGGGCAGCCGCTCTGACCTGGAGAAACCAGTTGACTTCGTCTTGACGACGGGCCTGACAATATAGCATGACCACAGTTGCTGAACGCAGCAGAAGAAGTATATATGTATATATGCAGAAGATGTATATATTCAATATAACCTCACAGTAATTTTTTATAGATGTCCATGTGATTGTTCAGCATTTTTCATAAAAAACTACATCTCTATAGCCTATACTTTCATACTAATTTGTGTATTTACTGTCCATGATTCGCTTTCATATGATAGAAGTGCCTCTGTGTAGCACGGATGGGCTTTTTTCTTGCTTCTATTGATAATGTCTTGTTGCACGGGATCTTTTTTATGTGGTGTAAAACTGGTCTGTCCTATTCTATTTCGCTCTTCCGATGTGTTTTTTATTCTAATGTTATGAGGGTTCCCATTTACTTATATTGTTGAACATATTTTATTATTGAACCATTCGCTTTGATGTTGCATGCTGGAGTATTCTTCTTATTTGGAATAACCACCACTTCTGTCTTTTAAATATTGTTTTTGTGATGTAGACTATGTCCTTTGTTTTTGCTTTCTGTTGCTGCAGTGTAAAATATTGCAGAATTCTTTCAGCTGTAAGCGATCTGGGAGATGCCATAAGCATCATACAGTTGTTATATATAAGTTATTATACAGGTTGTTTATGTTAACATTTGCCTGAAGAACATGAAACTACAATATTTACCTGACAGTAGCGTCAGTGGAGTCACTGCTGGTGGGTGTCTCTTGTGTTGAAGTGTCGGTTGTAGTGGTGAGGTCATTACTGCAAGAAATGATAATATCGTTATATTCAATTCTCAAGAAGATAGTTTCAAAGCTGACAACTGATCACCTGTGAAAAAATCATAATTGTCAGTTGATATCTTATCATCGCCATTTCTCACTTTTATGTTCAATCAAATTATGCTCCCGTAGCTAAGGAAGTGTTTAAACAATTTGAGATGCCTCTTATCCATTGTTGTCATTGAAGGTACTTACTCATGTTACCAGCAACCGTGACAGGAATATAGGATCGCTCTCTGAACAGAAAGTAAATAAAACTTCATTCCTGATGTGTGTGATTATTGTCGTGGTTTTCGTTGGTCATTATTTATATACTCGACGTCGTAAGCCAATCAATGAAATTCACGGAAATAATAAAAATCAACCTTTTAGGTCATGTTTACTTTCTGTTCAGAGGGCGTATACAGGGCCGGGGCATGATGCAGAGAGGCGGCTGCATCAGGCAGCATCAATCAAAATACGTTTTCGGGGGCGGCCTTTCGAAGAAAAACTATTTAAGGTAGGCGGTATTTCGAAGACTTGCACCATAATGAGAAAATGGATACAGTACACATAGACGCCACCACATTTTTAATGGAACAATATTGAGCAGAACGAAGCTTTCCCGTAACTAGGGTACAAAGGAATATAGAACAAAATAATACAAGGGACACAATCAAAAATTAAGAAATACTATTTATTGGGACAAGTAATCTTTCATAACAAGGAGAATAGCGTCAAATACGTTATCTGTTCCTGTTAGCGTTGATGTCCACATAAATTCTACAGGATAAATTTCAAGATGGTATAAGGATGTGCCCCGGTATTTCTGATTTCTTCATTTCACACTACCGCAAAGTTGTTGAATGTTTAGAGCGCCATTGATTTCATTGTGCTTCCGTAACGCGCAAATAAACAAACGCCAAGCAATACTTCCTCGATCTACGCACTGAGAGGACCCCTCACCCCACCCCCAGTGCGTCGATTGAAGAATAAATGTGGACTACATTATTTCTCAACTGGTAATATTGTACTACTTTGTAGAAACGAGATCGATTTCTACACGTATTATGGGAGACTCATAGTGTCAACCGTCATGTTTGTGTTAGCAGCAGCTATGTTTGTTAGTGTAGCAACGAATATCAGTGAATTGTCATGTGCAGTGACTAAATATTGTGATTAAAATACTGAAAGATGTGGCGTTTGCTTGTACTGTACCAGAAAATCTACCGCACTGCTCTGGTCTTATAGTACTGTAGATGGTCAGGTCAGCAACCATGTCATCCATTATTAGTTTTTCCACGCTTTTCATGAAAGCACGCAAAGTGTGGTCCCGAGAAAACCTCAACTTCGTGTTATAATGCCGCTTAGGAGTCAAAACTCTTCAACGTTTAATGTTCTTATCACTAGATTTATCTTTTTTTATACGTTCCATCGCACTTACAAATTCCTTCTGTAGAATCTCATTTTAAAGATAACCATTCTCTTCCACTGATGTATTAAGTGTCCATGTTTCACAGCTGTGAATAGCTACTCAACATATACGTGTTATAATTAAATAAATTTAGCTTTATCGCTGGCTTTTTATCAGAGATTTAATATTTGCGTTACTAGTTGCCATTACAAATCGTGTTTTTTTTTTAATTTCTGCTGTACAATTCCATGAACTGTTTATGGTTGCACCTAAATATTCAAATTTAATGACAGAATATATCTATCTATAATCCCGTAAGCCTTCAGGGTTGTAGTGCCCAAACTCGTTGCATAAACGCAGTCTTTCAGGGTCGTAGTGTCCCAAATTTGGTACATCAACTCAAGGTTCAGGGTCGTAGTGCCCTAAACTCGATGCATCAACACAGAGTTCATCGAGTTATCTCGTCAACGATGCTGATGTGAGGAAAATTTTCGTTAAGTCAAGCTCCAACACATTGACAGAATACAGAATAGAGAATATAAAATATAAATAAATGAAATAAGAAAAATAACAATTACCAGGCTTGCCTTTTCCATATTTCATACTCTCCTATCACTTCACGAGCAATATGAGCGCCGTAACTCTAAAAAAAAATAAACAAGGGAACAATAGGCAGAACTTCAGTTAAACTTAAAACCGACAGGCTAAAATTGAAAACATAGGGTAATTATATTTTGGGAATCGATGGAACTACAGAAGTAAAAAACATAAAAATCAAAGTTTCGAACAAGAGGCATTTATCAAGATCACAACATAATATGTGACGAATAAAGGCAAATATTGCATATGATTACGTCACAGTGTTAAATGAAAACACAAATGTCGGAAGGAAATGAATACTAAATGGTACGATAAAAATTGAAGCAATAGAAATAAAACAGAACGGGTGTAAAATTGATATAATACTATATGATCATTTAGGCATCAACCCATCGAGGAATGATACCTATTACTATTGTCTTTCAGGAGCTAGTCAAAACAGTCTTCACACTAAATAGATGATGCTAGGGAACGTAGTCATGTCAGCGTGAATGTTGAGAACAAGACATTCATGTGCGAACATGCGATGATGCAAATGTTGTGACGGATGGTTGGGAACATCCGTTACCAGCGGTGCGCATGTACATTTCCTGCTAGATCACGGAAGAACAGTACACGAAACCAGTGACCCTTTACCACAACAATTTGTCTAGCGATTGAAGTGTTTGTCGTAACGCAGGAAACTGGCTGGATCGCAAGCCACTTTCCATGCGTGCATACTAAGTGACTGAATAAATGAATAAATGGTTAAGCAAACATAAATACTAAGTAACTGAATACATATACGCTTTAGATGCTCAGTGCGTCTAACAATGCTCAATCAGATGCTTATCTGAGCGGAGGGGGTCCGTACTTAGAACGGTATGATTTTACATTATTATCTTGAAGTACTCTATTGTACCCAGTAACTTGCTTTGCTAGGATGGCAGGAAATAACAAGACTCTATTACACCAGGGAACTTGATTGCTAGGATGGCAGGAAATAACAAGACTCTATTGCGCCAAGGAACTTGATTGCTAGGATGGCAGGAAATAACAAGACTCTATTGCGCCAAGGAACTTGATTGCTAGGATGGCAGGAAATAAAAAGACTCTTGTACTCAATAAATTGCTTTGCTAGGATGTCAGGAAATAGAAGGACTCTGTTGTACCCAGTAACTTGCTTTGCTAGGATGTCAGGAAATAGAAGGACTCTGTTGTACCCAGTAACTTGCTTTGCTAGGATAGCAGGCAATATAATGACTCTATCGTACCCAGTAACTTGCTTTGCTAGGATGTCAGGAAATAGAAGGGCTCTTTTGTGTCCAGTAACTTGCTTAGATATGATGTCAGGCAATAGAAGGACTCTATTGTACCCAGTAACTTGCTTTTCTAGGATGGCAGTCAATAGAATCTTTACTAATTTTGAAATAGCCTAGCAAGCCAGTAAAAATAGTTTGGCCGACCGTTTTGGGCCCCCGGGCCATATATTTCCCACCACAGATTTATGCTGACTTATTACGAATTATAAAAATTATTGTAACTGTAGTTACCTACCGAATTAAGATTAAATCCCACTGCAAGCAAAGCAGTCAGGAAATAAATACTAATATCTTTCATGTTTTATAAATATGGCTGTTTCATCTGAGGCCAGAATGTGTATCTTCTAACCTGCATAATGTGTTTGTATACGCTACTGTTTTCTGTGCATGCGGGGATATATGGATTTGGGCGTGAAAGTACATTAACGGATTTTTTTTCTAATAAATATTGGCAGCTTGGTCTGGTGTTGTCTTTAAATGAAAATCGTGTCAAACAATTATACAGGAGTGTTTTCTGTATTTTGTAACCCAACACCCTCAAGAAACGTGAAGAACCTTTTACGCATCAGTGAATTTTTGTGGAAAAAGGGAGAGTAAATATTTAAACACGGAATGCATACAATATAAATTTATAAATATATGTATATCAGGGGCGTAGGAACGATTTAGATGATAGTTGAGAAAATACGCCGTCAACTCAGTTAATTGAACACTATAGCCCCACATCTACGGCTTCAATTAAATTAATATGTATTTCATTTTAAAAAGAGAACTTTGGAAATATTTAGTGATAGTGTATTTGTATATGCATATTTCCCTCAGCTTCAAAACTTCAGACAACCACCTAACATCGAACAAACTTTCAAAAGGATTTGTATGTTTGTTCACTATCGCCAGGAATTGCGAACAAGTTGCTCTTACTTCCTATATGCAGAAGGTTAGTTTCTCGAAGCTTTCTTTCATACATGTGAGACATACAAAAGGGTTGAATGTTTATGCATTCACCAAGCATACCCATTCGCTTTTTCGCAGTGAGTGTCTGACCTTATGTACAAGTAGCGTGGAGTATTTAGAGATATCCTCCAACAAGACATGCAACAGAAGTTGTTCAATGACAACAACAATTAACCCTCTTAACATCATAGCATATTTTCATAGTGTAATTTCTGGCCATGTAACCTCTATTCACCCTGTTCTCCATGTAACCTCTATTCACCTCAGTTCTCCATGTAACCTCTATTCACCTCAGTTCTCCATGTAACCTCTATTCACCTCAGTTCTCAATGTAACCTCTATTCACCTCAGTTCTCCATGTAACCTCTATTCACCTCAGTTCTCCATGTAATCTTTATTCACCTCAGTTCTCCATGTAATCTCTATTCACCTCAGTTCTCCATGTAACCTCTATTCACCTCAGTTCTCCATGTAACCTCTATTCACCTCAGTTCTCCATGTAATCTTTATTCACCTCAGTTCTCCATGTAACCTCTATTCACCTCAGTTCTCCATGTAACCTCTATTCACCTCAGTTCTCCATGTAATCTTTATTCACCTCAGTTCTCCATGTAACCTCTATTCACCTCAGTTCTCCATGTAACCACTATTCACCTCAGTTCTCCATGTAACCTCTATTCACCTCAGTTCTCCATGTAACCTCTATTCACCTCAGTTCTCCATGTAACCTCTATTCACCTCAGTTCTCCATGTAACCTCTATTCACCTCAGTTCTCCATGTAACCTCTATTCACCTCAGTTCTCCATGTAATCTCTATGTACCTCAATTCTTCATGTAATCTCTATTTACTTCAATGCGACATGTAATATCTATTTGTTTCCTATAAATGTTATCACTGTTTACTTCAACGCCCCATGTAATATCTATTTGTTTCCTATAAATGTTATTACTGTTTACTTCAATGCTCCATGTAATCTCGTCGGATATCCGGATACTTGATCACTCTGCTAAACAGTTGAGTTATGGGTAACATTTAGTATAGACTCTATGCAAAACCTTCTCCATTATCAGACCTACTGGCTAATACGAAATCAATTTAGAATGACTCATTTTACTATTCCATTAATTTTCATCGGACTTCAACACAAGGTATAATCATATCGACCAATGAAAATCTTGGTCAAATGAGTCAGTCAGAAGGCATGAGGTATTCGTTCTTATTGCGAGAGTAACACACTATGTGGTATTGAAGGGTCTTTTGTTTACTACTATTAACAGAGTACAGCACAGGTTTTCTGAACTTATTAACAACACAAGAGAGAGTTGCAGAGAAGCATGATGGTCTATGCCACTCGGCATGGTACTTGATTGATTGATATATTGAAAGTTGGAACCCTTAAGCCATTTGGTCTTAATACCGATCATTCATTTAATTAGATGTATAGGGTGGGGGTCTTTGTTCTGTTGTCGTTCATGTTGTTTAAAGACATAGTTGTTTTCTTTCGTTCTCATTCCCCATATCTTTAATTCCCCATATCTTCAATTTCCCACATCTTCTCTATAACAATACTTGTGTATACGTACGCCATTATTACTTTGGACGTCTCTGCTGTTAAATGTATGTCGTCTAATGCTTTTATGATAGCGCCATTATTATTTGTAATGTTTGTCTTGTAGTTTCTTGAAATAGATTTAAGATTGAATCGACGAAACTGTCTTGTATACAGTCTTGCATACAGTTTGTATATTTTTGGTACCCATACCCATTGCAGGATTTACGTATAAGCTACACAAGCTGTAGCTTAAGGCCCCCACATTCCACATTCTGATCAACGTCGCTATAATTAACCAACATCTAACAAAGGTTTTCGTTAACGAAGATGAAGAACCACCCTTTCACCTCGACATTCGCATTTACTCATTCATAAAACATTGGTTATGGACTGTATTCGATGAACTGGTTATGGCTGTATGATGACATATTCACTTTTGTTCCCATACGGTGAGCCGGGTTGGCAAGCACATTGGCAATGCTAGGTATATCAGGGTAGCAACCCAATAAATGTCCTCCCGATGGATGGACGGGATGCGAGCTAATCCAGTTTATAATAAAAAATAATATTAAACGTAAAGAAGAAATGATATATACATATATAGTTCTGATGTTGTTCGTCCATCACATGATGATGATGACCATTTGTTACATCCACTTTCGAAAATTCAATTTTAGTTATGTCCTTGATTATGAGTTCGTAGATGGCTAATGAGCCCTATTCGAGCTGTAAATGTCCTTGGACAGTTTGGACATGGAATAACGACAGTAGACGGATCTTGGTCTACCCATGACTTTCTAGCTGCTCTCCGCTGTTGAGCTGCTGCATTTTTCCTCTTTTCACGAGATGATGCGCTCTTTTATATATATAGTTCTAGTAGACTTACTTAAATCTAACAATGCTACTTATATATGCAAGTCTTGCTTGACAAATTAAGAACAAGTTGGAGAACAATGGACACATCAGTGCTTCTCAAAATGTGTGTGATCAACTTTTATTTATGTTGATTAAAACAAACAGGAAACACATATTGAGATATTGTAAATTACCATGGAAGTCAATTTAGCAAAGAAAACAGCACAGATCATTAATTTGTCATATAAGCAAGCACACATAATATCATATAAGCACGCCAAATATTTATCAATGAAGAATATATATCTTAATTAACAAATTGTACGAGGATTGAATCTCTCTATTCTAAATACTAGATCTAAAACAAATTACGAGTACTACTTTGAATTTAAAATGCAACACTTTAATATAGAAATTATATTTTGTTGCAACACTTTAACACAGAAATTATATTTTGTTGCAACACTTTAACACAGAAATTATATTTTGTTGCAAAACTTTAACATAGAAATTATATTTTGTTGCAACACTTGAACACATCAATTATATTTATTTGCAAAACTTATATTAACTTTTATTGTATTAAAACTAAGTCTTCAACACTTTTAGTTGTTACTAGTGAGAATTTTGTTGCTGTTTTCTCTCATTAAGCTAACAAATTATAAGATGTCCTGAAGTTACGACTTTATGGAGACTGTTACAATGTTGCTAGTTATTTGTGTGTTTCTTTTTGGGCAGAAAATGCATGGCAGAAAATGTGGTTATACAAAAATACGTGATGGAAAAACATTGTTATTTCCTACACATTTTGTATATTTATTTCTAATTATTATCCAGAATTATGAATTACCTATAGTATTAATCATACTGTCCAGTAATTTCTCTGATGATATTTCAATAATGAGATGTCAAGTAATTTCTCTGATGATATTTCAATAATGAGATGTCAAGTAATTTCTCTGATGAATGATATTCCCATAAATGGTTGTCCATAAATGCATAAATTACGTTAACGGTTAAGGGAGGAGTGGACTTGAATTTTTTTTTAAATGTGAACATGTGGAAAGGGGTTGGTTTGACATATTGTTGACATCAGCAATTTTGTTTTATACAGCAAATAAATTATGTTAATTAGAAAAGTTTTGGGAAAGATGTGGAACAAATGATGTAGTTTTATATTTGTACATTTTCTGCAAATTTCTCTGGGTGTGAGAGTTAAACCATTTTTAAAATAATTTAATTTTGATTTAGTTACGTAACATGCACCTCTTATGCTAAAGCACGCTACTCTCAACCCTGGACGTTAGTTCAGTTTGGTTATATTAGATATCTGCAACCATCAAAAATAGTGGAGATCGCTGTTCTGGTAATCCCGTCACCACTATCTGTCAAATAGCACAAATTCTGAGCACCTGCATATTTCCCTTCCTTTTCTACATCCCAGATTTCCCTTCCTTTTCTACATCCGGGAGCTTGCTCTGTATTCTTGAACTAGATTTAATCACTATCTGTTGCGTTACAAATATCTTCAATACGGCAGTTTTAAATATAACATTAAACATAGTCCCTTGTCTCCTATTTATACCACAATGTAAACAAATCTCAAAAAAGCGCTAACGCCCTTTCAATTCGAGCTTGCTAATAAACAGTATTCATTATGACTAGATTTAAGTAATAGTATTCAGTATTGCTAGATTTAAGTAATAGTATTCAGTATTGCTAGATTTAAGTAATAGTATTCATTATTGCTAGATTTAAGTAATAGTATTCAGTATTGCTAGATTTAAGAAATGTCCCAATACTCACTCGGTTGTAATTAAATTGTCCAGACTCGGTAAAATATTTTCTTTAAAACTAGACATTATCCCATTTTGGTCATAAATATTTAATTTTAGAAGGGAGACTAAAATATTTAAGTTTAGAAGGGAGACTAAAATATTTAAGTTTAGAAGGGAGACTAAAATATTTAAGTTTAGAAGGGAGACTAAAATATTTAAGTTTTGAAGGGAGACTAAAATATTTAAGTTTTGAAGGGAGACTAAAATATTTAAGTTTAGAAGGGAGACTAAAATATTTAAGTTTAGAAGGGAGACTAAAATATTTAAGTTTAGAAGGGAGACTAAAATATTTAAGTTTAGAAGGGAGACTAAAATATTTAAGTTTAGAAGGGAGACTAAAATATTTAAGTTTAGAAGGGAGACTAAAATATTTAAGTTTAGAAGGGAGACTAAAATATTTAAGTTTAGAAGGGAGACTAAAATATTTAAGTTTAGAAATATGACTTTTTTCGGCAAGTGTAACAAACAAAGGAAACCACAACCGTTATTGTTGTTGCATTAGGTGGTTCGTTTGTATAGTCTGTTTCAAGAACACAGAATACACAGTCATTTGTTTTATTTTCCAACAATCAGTGGTTCGTTTGTATAGTCTGTTTCAAGAACACAGAATACACAGTCATTTGTTTCATTTTCCAACAATCAGTGTTAAACTATTTCAAATAATGCTTGGCCAGCGATTGTTGCTACTTACACTTGTTATGGTAGGCTTTCTGTGTATTTGTTTCTCAGACACTTCCCAAAATGAATATTTATCTCTCGGGGATGTATTCGCTATAAAAACATATGGATCTATTAAAAACCAATCGTGTGGATTGGAAGGATTTCTTTATATGACATGTTTCATTTAGTGGTTATTATTACCTCAGTCAAGTTACAGACAAGTTTCATTTAGTGGTTATTATTACCTCAGTCAAGTTACAGACAAGTTTCATTTAGTAGTTATTATTACCTCAGTCAAGTTACAGAGAAGTTTCATTTATTGGTTATTATTACCTCAGTCAAGTTACAGACAAGTTTCATTTAGTGGTTATTATTAACTCAGTCAAGTTACAGACAAGTTTCATTTAGTGGTTATTATTACCTCAGTCAAGTTACAGACAAATGTCATATAGTGATTATTATAGTCTCAGTCAAGTTACAAACAAATATCATTTAGTGATTATTATTACCTCAGTCAAGTTACAGACAAGTTTCAAATATTCGTTCACTGATTACGTGGAAATCAGAAATTTTGAGACAAGAATTATTGACCTGATTTTACATTTTACAATTTATTATTTTTGTTCATAATCGTAAAGCATGAAAACTCAGATTCGTAAATCAAACAATGATGAATCGTAAAACAAGAAACATTTTGCTTCTAAAATTTATGGACAAATCTTGTACCAAAAGACGGTCCACCACTGCTGTGAAAATTCATATTGGTATTTAGACTGGTGTTGCCATCGTTCCAGGTATGACCTACACCAACGCCTCCTGCAACCTGCCCAGCTGTGTTGCCGCTTACCCTTCCAGACACAGTAGTGTTGCTGTCAACTGCGTGAGTGACTTGCACTCCAAATTCAGATCCGGATTTGTTTGTGTTAGTAAACGTTTCAATGCTGTTTAAGATAAAATAGGTCATATTAGATCAAGTTGGAAGTAATAAGATCAAATATGGCATATTAGATCAAGATAGAAGTAATATTTACACAAAATAATATTTTTGAATATATTGGGATAATGTTCATGTAGGTATGCTCAGTTCTCCAATAAACTTGTTATTTCTCAAATAAACTTGTTATTTCTCCAATAAACTAAGATCTCAAATAAACTTGTTATTTCTCCAATAAACTCATTTCTCAAATAAACTTGTTGTTTCTCCAATAAACTTGTTATTTCTCCAATAAACTTGTTATTTTTGCAATAAACTTGTTATTTTTGCAATAAACTTGTTATTTCGCCAATAAACTTGTTATTTCTCCAATAAACTTGTTATTTCGCCAATAAACTTGTTATTTCTCTAATAAACTCATTTCATCAATAAACTTGTTATTTATTCAATAAACTTGTTATTTCTCCAATAAACTCATTTCTCCAATAAACTCACTTCTCCAATAAACTTGTTATTTCTCCAATAAACTCACTTCTCCAATAAACTTGTTATTTCTCCAATAAACTCATTTCTCCAATAAACTCATTTCTCCAATAAACTTGTTATTTCTCCAATAAACTTGTTATTTCTCTAATAAACATGTTAGAAGTATACTAAACACTGCTGTTTATTTAGTCCTAAGAACTCAAAAGGGCCTAGGCATCGGTGAGGGTGTTGGCTGGTGTTTGTGTGTGACCATCGACTTCTTCACATCGATACATCAAGGGATAGTCATGTCTGTCGTAGAGTATGCCATGGCTATCCTGACCCTTAACCAAAGACATTCAGCGCCTGATTTAAACTTGATAAGGCCCTAATCTATTTGAGATATGAGGCCCTTTATTAGTCCAGATATTTTATGTCAGTGCCAAATATGATTTTTTTGGGCGGTGGGGGGCCAAAAGAGAGTGGGGGCCCTAAGCTATAGCTTGTTTAGCTTATAGGTAAATACTGCACTGCACATATTGATGAACTTTTGATACAGAATGACGCGATGTGTATCATTCTTGGAGGCCACAGAGATAAAGGAATGGTGGCAACGCACTTTTTGCTGGAATATATTGCCATGCTGCTAAGAGCAGATGTTTGATGTGCTAGTTCATGCATGAGCATCAAGAACTCTCCACTACATGATGATATCGAAAAGACTAAAGGAAATAGAGTTGGAAATCATGACCTGACAGGTCAGAGGTTAGAAGTCATGACCTGACAGGGCAGAGGTTAGAAGTCATGACCTGACAGGGCAGAGGTTAGAAGTCATGACCAGACAGGGCAGAGGCTAGAAGTCATGACCAGACAGGGCAGAGGTTAGAAGTCATGACCTGACAGGGTAGAGGTTAGAAGTCATGACATGACAGGGCAGAGGTTAGAAGTCATGACCTGACAGGGCAGAGGTTAGAAGTCATGACCTGACAGGGCAGTGGTTAGAGGTCATCACCTGACAGGGCAGAGGTTAAAAGTGATCACCTGACAGGGCAGTGGTTAGAAGTCATCGCCTGACAGGGCAGAGATTAGAAGTCATCACCTGACAGGGCAGAGGCTAGAAGTCATGACCTGACAGGGCAGAGGTTAGAAGTCATCACCTGACAGGGCAGAGGTTAGAAGTCATCACCTGACAGGGCAGAGGTTAGAAGTCATGACCTGACAGGGCAGAGGTTATTTTAAACGGTTATGCACATTATATATTATGGAAAAATATCCGGAAAAGAGTGGGAAAGTAAGCCTAGTTAGTCAAGTTCACAACTTCCATTGAAGTGATAATCACACTTTCCAGGAAACGTGACAATGACTTTCCAATGCGTATAGATTCAAACAACCAGGCTCTAATCAGTAATAATTTCTCAGATGGGGATATTACTGTTTGCATTGATGGTTCTGTGGTTCGGCATGTGTGCAGTGCTGCATTCACGTTCAATTCTTAGGGAAGTGTATTATGGAAGAAAGTGGTAAATTCTATATAACAACTAGTAATGCAACGATGGAGGTGATGGCAAAGACGAAGACAATGATATGATTGAAGTCCCAGAGTGATACTGGTGTCTGCTTTCTTACTGATTCTATGAGTATGCTTCGAAATATTCAGTTGGGCTATCAACGCGGTCATTGGTTTGAGTCGATGACGAAATCTGTGCTGAAGAGAGTAACCTTAATTTGCGTGTCTGAATAAGTGGATGTTAAGGGAAATGAAAGAGCAGACACACTTGTCAGCGTTGTCACAGTGACTAGAGACAATTTAATGGAACGTGATGATATTTTGAATGCAATAATGAAGTTGGAGAAGTTGGAATGCATAGCATATATTTCGTTTTCTGTATCTATGGGTAGAGTGCAGGCCGTGGGAGTGAAGCGTGGTGTTGCTAGAAACAAGCGGCATATAGAAATCAAAGGAAGAGTTATCAACCAACACACAATCAAACAGTCAGTTACCACATGCTGAAGAACATACTGAATATGAGATCGGAGCACTTATAGACATGTCTGGAGTTCCATGATGATCATAGTTCCACGATTAACTAACAATATATATTTACGCTATCTAACCTTGTATTTTTGTTAGAAGCCATGTTTCGGTGAACACAGAGACCTTGACCTGAAATAGAAGACAAATCATAGTAGGTTTTGAAGATTGAAACTGTTATGCCAAATTTTTGTTTTAAAAATGTCCTAATATTAAAATTGTGTATACACTAGTAAAAACATATATAGTGTATCAAGAATGATATTATTCTATAAACAAGTATTACTACATTCCTCTATAATTATAAACGTTCATTCATTGGACCGGACATCATCCGCGTATGTTAGAACTCTACAATTGCTGGAGGTTTTCAATTGAGCAATTTTCAACGTATACACATTAAACAGAACGGGGGACAGAGGAGATCCTTGTGCCAGACCATCTGCTATTGTTATGATCTTAGACGTCCAGGATCGGCATATCGGAGCAACTTTTCTGCAGATTGGTGCATTTGCTATCCAGCGTATGATCCAGGGATGGATATCGTATTCCCTTACCATGTCGACAAGATGGTGTAACTAACTCTATTGTATGCATCTAATGTATATTGTTGCATTTTACACAGCATTATCTTATAATGATATTCTCCGCATTCTTCTATAGGACCACATCCCTGCTGTCCATTATATTCTCCGCATTCTTCTATAGGACCACATCCCTGCTGTCCATTATATTCTCCGCATTCTTCAATAGGACCACATCCCTGCTGTCCATTATATTCTCCGCATTCTTCTATAGGACCACATTTATTTTTCCATTATATTCTCCGCATTCTTCTATAGGACCACATCTCTGTTGTCCATGATACTCTCAGCATTCTTCTATAGGAGCACATTTGTGGTGCGTCTAATTTTACACTTTCTTGTTTATTTATTGTTGAATTATCGCGTCCATATGTTATAATCTGTGTTATGTAGTTCTGAAGAACTTCCACACCTCTATTTCCAATGACATATGACACAGTTTATTCTTCATGTTTAGGAATGTTGGATGTGCCTACACTATTCTGCTATATCTGTTGAACTTCATCCATCTGAGATCAATAGTATTCCTAAATATGTGTGGTGGTGGTCATTATACACACTAAACACATTACAGGCACTGTACACGCATTAAACACACTAAACACATTACACTTATTAAACACATTAAACACACTAACCACATTAAAAATTTTAAACACATTAAACACACTAAAGACATTACAGGCACTGTACACGCATTAAACACACTAAACACATTAAATAATTTAAACACACTAAACACATTTAACACACTAAATACATTAAACATATTATAAACTAACCAATAACTAAGGTGTAAAGATAAAGGTAGTTTCCATGGGAACAACATGCCGTCAGTGATGAAGATATATGCAGTTGCCTTCCTTGCCGTGTTCACCTTCCCTAGTAATATTAATAATATTAGTAATTCCCTAATAGTAAGCAAGCACACTATCAACTAGACTACCACGCTCCTCAATGAAGTCTACTTAAAAGATGTTAATATATTGTTTACTAATTTATTGTGTTTGTGCAAGTGATATTACACGTGTGTGTACATTGTATTAAATCTCCTGCATGACAAGGAAAAAATCGATAACCTACGTACCTTGTCTTGTTCAAAGCTGAGACTGTCTCAACGATTCACGAACAACACTACCCCCGTAAGCCTACAAAACAAGAAGTGTACACAATCTGCAGCTTGCCAGAGTGCGTTGTCTGTACAACTGAACTCTGAATGCAAATTAGACGACATTTATAGGTAAGCTTTCCTGATGAATAATATTAGATCTGTAATATCACAATGTCAAGGACAGTATGTGAGAAACTGAAACAAAATTTCCCGGTATTATAATTGACCCATCACTTTTAATGTATAACTGTTTGGGAATTCCCAGAAATTATATATAGTCTAGTCTTTGGGAATTTCCAGAAATTATATAAATGTACAACTGCTTGTAATATCGTCTAGTGTTTCTTTGAGAATTCCCAGAAATTACGTCAACTATTGTTTCCCCGAATGTTTGAGCCCCTTTAGCAAATAAAAACATGGTTTATAGTACAAAGAACTTAGGACCTAGCCAAAGAGTGTGTGAAAAGCTAAACACTCCACCCGTCAACATCCCCCATAAATAAACATGCAGATTGTCCAAACGATGAGATAAGGACATAATTTGATGACCCTTTTGGGGAAGTGAGGTGGGGTGGCCTGTGATCAACGTATTTTTTTTACTATTAGCTAAGTTCTAAGCTTCTAGTACTACAAGGCATGTTTTCAGTTGTTTTCTTTAAGGCGCCTCCCCCCCCCCCACCCCCACTACCAATCGCCTTAGGGGAAACCTATCCCAGCCCACTTGTCAACTACTGTCTCAAATCCAGAGACTGTCCTGTCTTGCTTAAATGTTAACAAAAATTTACCCCCAACTAAGAACTATGATTATTTAGCAGAAATTCTATAGGGGTAAGTGGGGGTAGAGCCCAACGCGGGGCAAAAAATCCACAGTAAATGTATATATATATATATATAATATTTAATATGTAAATAGATTATATATAAATCACAATCAGATAGTGGCCTACAGTTTACAAATCTAATATTCTAATTATATCAAATACTCACTTGTAAAGCAAGTAGGTCTCCCGCGCTGATGTGAGAAAATATAGGCGTCCTTCTATCAAGTAGGTCTCCCGCACTGATGTGAGAAAATATAGGCGTCCTTCTATCAAGTAGGTCTCCCGCGCTGATGTGAGAAAATATAGGCGTCCTTCTATCAAGGATGACCTTGGTTATGCCAGGATTTATGACTCATCACGTGATCATCGTGCACAACTACATATTCCCGGGGAAGTACAATTTTCTAGCTACAGTTAGTGAGAATCTTATCAAAATTGGAAATCCCAATAAGAATGTTGGGCACATTAAGTGTGACGTGTTTTATTTTTTTTAAATTTTCTCTGTTATGGACAGTTTGATGTGATCTCAGCTGGGGAAGTTTGGAGTGTTCTCAAAAGGGTTGCGCTGTGATTTTGGAAATGTAACTTATTACAGGAATAATTGTGATTCGGCTAATTACTTCTTTTTCTTCGTTCGTTTTCAAACTCCTGCAGATTAGCAGGATGTAGTCCAGAGAACGGAATGCGTTGTGTCATGGTTTACAGCATTGCTGCGATAACTGCGCCTTTCGGACTGACACATCCGACTTCAGCATGACTTTGTGTCTCTGACCCTATATGGGATGGGACAGCCAACTCCATCCCATAACCTCCTTAGTCGCCTTTTACGACATGCGTGAAAGGTAAACAGTGTTGCTATTCTTTGCTCCCCTTTCGGGCCTCGGCACACACGGGCGGGCTTAATACAACTCGTATATAACCATGTTTTAAAAAAAAAATTGTGAAGACGCATACGTAATCATGATTATTATTCGAAATACACATTAAATTCACGTTCATGCCTTTATTGTTTTTCATGCCATGCTATTCTTCGCTTGCGAAGGAGGAACACCATCATCATTCCAAATACGAATAATCTTTATAGCCACAGTTAATTTGATTATAGGCTATCCTTACGAAACTCTCGTACTGAAGAAAATCGGAAATAAATAATACTGCTGTAAAACTGTATAACAATAGTGCTGACGTAGAACACAAGTTTGATAAAACTGTATAACAATAGTGCTTACGTAGAACACAAGTTTGATAAAACTGTATAACAAAAATTGAATTACAGTCCGTCCTAGCAGCACCGAATCGCGTTGCAACACAAGAAACAGGTTTTCCGTACTTAACTAGGGGATGTGATTCGTCAAATACTGAAAACCTGTTTACTTGTGTTGCAAAGCGATTCGGTACTGCTAGAACGGACCTGGTTCAATTCCCGTCAGCTGTTAGAATTACTGTATACACAGGTGATATTCGTGTGTCGTAGTCGATGGTGATCGTTCATTTCAACCGAGGTGATCATAGAGATTATCATGTTTGCGGTGTGCCCGACTGTGACTGATGAATATTACGCGTGTCTGAAATTGTCTAATATACTCTAAGCTTGTGTGGGAGGAGTCTGTGCGCTATTGAGCAGTTCGTGCCTTTTTTCGGTCTGTGTTGCGCAGCATGTTGTCTGAGGGTCTCTGTAACTGCTGCACCACTCTTGATTCTGCGACGTCAGATGAATTTGCGTCTCCCATGAATTTTGTGTCTATTTTTTAAGTGAGTATGTGATGTCCTCAATGAGTCTTTAAAATACTTCTTCTCTCCTCCAGCTTTGCGGGAGCCAATCTGACGTTCTCCATCTTCTCTCCTCCAGCTTTGCGGGAGCCAATCTGACGTTCTCCATCTTCTCTCCTCCAGCTTTGCGGGAGCCAATCTGACGTTCTCCATATAATACATTTTTTGGTAGACACTATGAACCTTCATGCTGGTCATGTGTCCTGCCCGCTTCATTAACATTTCGTTCATGCTTTCAGAATTATAATTCATCAGTATTTCACTGTTTTGTATTTTATCCAAGCTAATGAATTAAATCACGAAAGCAGTTTTGGTGGAATTGATTGAGTCTCCTCGCCCGTCTGACATACACTCTCCATGTTTCACAGGCATAAAGGAGTGATACTATTACTGTTGTTTGGTAAACTATAAGTGTAGTTGTAGTTGTTATTCCATTTGTGTCCTGTATGTTTCTTCGCAGTCTTCCAAATGTGGCACTAGGTTTCGCTATTTCGTTGTTTACCTTAGTGTCGATGTTTACATCTTCTGAGAGAGTGTTGGCCAGAAAGATGAGTTATTGACTGTTTGAAGCACTTCCTCTTTGATGCTTATATGGGGATTTAAGTGTGGTTTATGTAGTGTGGGTTGAACATGACCAACGTTTACTTTATATTTATGGTAAAGTCATAGGTGTTGCAGGCTTCAGAAAATTGGTTTAGGGTGACTTTCATACTGTGTACAGAATCAGTTTGCAGTGCGCAGTAATCTGGATAGAAGAGGCCCCTGACCAATGTTTCTCGCATCTCAATTTTTGCTTGCTAACGCCGAAGATTGAGATGTTTGTCGTCTGTTCTGTATTTTATGTGAATACTTGCTACTGACTTGATCTAGATGCATCAAGCAGCATGGCAGAAAACATTAGTCTGAACAGTGTTTGGGGAAGAAGCTTCAACCTCCTGGGCAGGAAAGACCAGAGTATCCTTTTACGACTTTGCACCCAACATGTACAGTCACCTGAACAGAATACAACCACAACACACTCCAGGGTGCCGGCTCTGCATACACCCGTATGAAACTGCTGAATACCACCTTTTTGGATGTCCAGCGCTGGATGACATCAGGAAAATGCATCTCCCCCAAGGCCACATAAATGGAGCACATTATATAGAACAAAACAACAGCTCACAAACACGTGCATATATCACACAATGGCATTGGGTCAAAGGGTATGAGCCCATGGACCGCTGGATCAGCAACCAACCAACAGTGGTAATTTCTATCATAATCATCGAACCAATCTTGGATTGTGTACATCTTCATACCTAGATGTTCCATCCACATACCTAGATGTTCCATCTTCATACCTAGATGTTCCATCTACATACCTAGATGTTCCATCTTCATACCTAGATGTTCCATCTTCATACCTAGATGTTCCATCCACATACCTAGATGTTCCATCTTCATACCTAGATGTTCCATCTTCATACCTAGATGTTCCATCCACATACCTAGATGTTCCATCTTCATACCTAGATGTTCCATCCACATACCTAGATGTTCCATCTTCATACCTAGATGTTCCATCCACATACCTAGATGTTCCATCTTCATACCTAGATGTTCCATCTTCATACCTAGATGTTCCATCTTCATACGTAGATGTTCCATCTTCATACCTAGATGTTTCATCTTCATACCTAGATATTCCTTCTTCATATCTAGATGTTCTATCCACATACCTAGATGTTCCACCCACATACCTAGATGTTCCATCTTCATACCTAGATGTTCCACCCACATACCTAGATGTTCCTTAGCCGGGGCATAAATGATATTTAAGAATAATGGCCATCAAACATCTACACTAGCATCTTCCAAAATCAATTGCTTTAGCTTTGTATCCATGTCCGGGAGATACTGGCTACCGTGCTTAAGTTTTTAGCTTTGCAGTGTCCATTAATTTCCTTATCGTACATCCTAGTGGGAGTCTCTATCGTATGATTTGAAAGATGAATGTGGACACAGTCATTCCGGGATCAATGCAGCATTCAGCACTTGACATGGCTTTAGAGTTGCGTAGATCTCCCATGTCTCTTCTCCTGGCGATGACATAATATATCAGGCACCACTGTGTGAAGCGTGGATGCATCCATGGTGTCTTATTGTGTGGAGGCATTCGAAAGGTTGACTTAATGACACTGAGATCATAAGTGGAGCAAAGTCTCAAGAGGCGTAGCCCATTGCTGCTGCATTTACAGATCCCATGCTTGTCTACGGTTGATGATTATTTCCAACTATGATATCACCCAGAATGATAATTGTGTAGGTTTTTAGCCTAGATGAGATCACTGCGTCAAGTTCCTCATAAAATTTGTCTTTTTCCTCATCTTGGGTTATCTTTATCGGACCATAGGCGTTAAATTAGAGCTGTAAGCTTCTTCTTGATCATTTGTATACGCTATATCATGAGACAGTCGTTTAGCCCCGGGAGGACTTGGGAGCCATTCTTTAAGGTCGGTTCTAACTGAAAATCCCACTAATTTTCTTTTTCTGCTTTCGTTTTCAGACTCCTACAGAATAGCACGATGTAGTCGGAAAATGGACTGCGTTGTATCATGGTTTACAGCATTGCTACAATATCTGCGCCTTTCGGCCTGGCACATCCGACTTCAACATGGCTTTGGGTCACTGACCCTTTATGGGATGTGATAGCCAATTCCGTCCCATAACTTCCTTATTCGCCTCTTGCGACATGCATGGAAGATAAACAATGCTGGCCCTGTTTTTCTGTCTAGTTGTTAGCCGACGTTATATTTGAGTGTGTGCGGACATTTACGACCACACTAATAAATGTTTTATAATCATGTATGTGTTTCGACCGCAATGGTTGGGCGAGACATATTAATTTTAGGGTACCATTTCTATCCCCCTTTCCCGTGTTATGGTGGCACATGGCATATAAGTATGGCGACATGACAGTTCGATAGCGCTGACCCCTGTAGCTCTCGTGACACTCAGGCCAGTGCACTAGATTCCTGCGCCACAGACAATATAGCTAGGTAATCCCTTAGAAAACGATATATATTTCAGTGTGGTACGCTTACGCCATTTGGTCTAAATTCCTATCATTCATTTATTTAGACATATTCGCAGGGCATTGCTAAACGGAAGTATTAATATGAATGATGCAAAATTAAATCAAGTAGCTAAAGGCAATTATCTTGGCACTATTTTAAATTGAGATTGTCGGTACTCCAATGAGATCAAGAGTAGGTTAGAAGATGCCAAATAGCCACTTCAAAAATAAGAAACATTCTATGAAAAGGAGTAATATCACTGTTTATGGAATTCGAGTGCTAGGATGTTATATTGAGCCAATTCTTCTTTATGAATGCGAAGCATAGACAGTAAAAAAAAAGTGCCTAAGATAAGCTGAAGGCAAATGAGATGTGGTTTTTAAGAAGTATGATGAAAGGTCCATGGACAGCGAAGAAACAATATGACGAAGTCCTCAGAGATGATGGAGTAAAACGAAAAATTGCAGCAAAAATTAGAAGCAGACAATCAAGATTGATTTTTAGGGCATATGATGAGAAAAAGAAAACGTAAACATTTAGTAACCACCAGAAAGATCAAGGCGAGAAGAGACAGCGGAAGACAAAGAAAGAAATTTCTGGAAGGGTTGTCACTGTCGCACAAATAAAGTCACCAACTGAACTTATTAACAACACAATAGGTGGAGAGTTGTAGAGAAGTATGATTGCCTACTCCACTTGGCATGACATTTGATTGATTGATTCATTGATTGATTGTACTAGACTTTTTTGTATTAGTGTTCATGTTACTTTCAGGTATAGTTATTTTATTATGTTCTCAATTCACATAGGCCCCTATATATATTCAATTATCACAACGCTTGTGTATACGAGCGTTACCACTCCTGGGCTTTTTTTCGTTAGATCTTGGCTTTTTCGGCCAGACCTGATAATCTTCGCTTTTTTTAAAAAAAAAGAATATTGTGGTGGTTTTTTTGGAGTGATTTATTTATTACAAAGTTAGTCGGTCAATGTACCTCCTCTGAGTAGAAAGCTTCTTCAGCAGGCTTTGCACTAAGCCGAAAGCTGAAGTCTCATAGATATGAAAGAAAGTTCTTGAGAAACCACCCCACCGCACATATGAAGTTAGAACTAGTTGCTAGAAATTCATGGGGATAGCGAACAAACGAATATCAGTCTGTTAAAGTTTCATTAAATGTTGATAAAGGTTTCACAAAATTGTCTGGTCACTACACGTTGTTATTGTCCAGTCTGTAAGCTTCCAATGATGACGTATCGTTGTTCTGTAGTGAGATGAGTTTTGCACATTGAATTCAACTGAATTTTTCGAGATCCGTCAATCTGTTATAAGCCTTCAATAATATGGTCAGAGAGTTTTGTGTTCAGTAAGATTCTCCTGAACCTATTACGAGTTGTGGCCAAAAATTTTGTATTGACCTTGGCCTCTTTCATGACCTCACGAATTATGAGGTTTGTACAATTCAGGTAGCAACGAGAAGTTAATGACCAAATGACCAGGTGGACAGTCAATAGATTGAATGATGTCCAATAAGCGAATATCTTTATAAAAGTAGCTCAAAATGTTTTTTAACAGTATATATATATATATATATATATATATATATATATATATATATATATATATATATATATATATATATATATATATATATTCTTTCTGCGCCGTACACGGCGCACAGAGCAGAATCCAGGGCTCTCAAGTTCGAGCGATGTAATGCTACATTCTGATGTGTGTAATCATAGTATGTTGTTGATACCCATAGGCATACCCTCTGTAATGGTTGTTCTGTGAAGAGTCTCTCTTGGTCTTCTTTTTTTCTTCTGCCATCTGATACCCATTTTAATGCTGGTAGTGGCCTTCCGATTTAATTTCATCATTTTCTTCTTATTTTTGTAGAAACATATTGCTGTTTGGTGTCTTCTCTTACTTGCTTGTTTGACTTTTTATATATATATATGGAAAGAGTTGTGATTTTCTGAGGTATTTTCCCTAGAAATTGGAGCTTTTTAAAATATGAGTTGTAAAATATGAAATATTACATGAAATATGATATATGCAAGTCTTGCATGGAACATTACGAACTAATTGGAGAACAATAAACACGTCAGTGCTTCTGAAGCTGTGTGAGATCAACTTTTATTTATATTGATTTAAACAAACAGGAAACAAATATTGAGATATTGTAAATACCATGTAAGTCAATTGAGCAGGGAAAACATTGCAGATTGTTAATTTGTCATGGAAGCAAGCAAACATAATATCATATAAACACGCCAAATATTTATCAATGAAGAATATATATCTTAATTAACAAAATGTACGAGGATTGAATCTCTCTATTCTAAATACTAATCTAAAACAAATTACGAGTACTACTTTGAATTTAAAATGCAACACTTTAACATAGAAATTATATTTTGTTGCAACACTTGAAACAAATAAGCAAGACTTGTTCTCAGCTTTCGCGAACCAAGAAAAAGCAAAGATATATGGAGTTCCTTAGCATCCGAT